>BSBM01000020.1:3340000-3365000 GCA_027924585.1 Larix kaempferi | reverse complement strand
GATGAAGATGATGATGCATGCATGCAGAGAAAAAGGACTTTGTTATAATTGTGATGAGAAATTCACTTGAGGCCATAGATGTTTTCAACAAAAGCTCTATCTCTTCGATATGGATTCTTTTCCTGCCTCTGAAATTGGTGAAGAAGCTCTAGATACAGTGGATGCTCAGGTCGACATTCCAGAGCCACCTATTGAACCTCCGTCTCAGGATGACCAACCAGAGATCTCTCTCCATGCTTTAGTTCGAATCACCACCCCCCAAACCATGCGGGTCAGGGGTTACTTCAAGAAGCTTCCTCTTACAATACTCATTGATACTGGTAACAATCATAATTTCATTGACCCTTGGATTGCCAAATAGGTTGATTGTTTTATCCATCCTTGCTCCAACTTTGAAGTCATGGTTGCTAATGGGGGCACCTTACCTTGCAAAGGGAAGTGTCGTAATGTTCGTATATCTATGGGATATTATAACCTGTTCTATGACATGTTTGACTTGACCTTAGGCGGGTGTGATGTGGTTTTGGGCGCTCAATGGCTATGCACACTTGGCCCCATCTTATGGGATTTTGCTGAACTTTGGATACAGTTTTCCCCCAATGGAAAAAAACACACATTTAAAAGGTTACAACCAGGGTCTCTCAGCATCATCAGTTCACATCGCATGGAAAAAATCCTTAATAATAATTCGCATGGTGTCATTGCCTAGATCCATTCCATTCAGATGCAACCATCAGCGGTCTCCACTAGTCCTTTGGATCTACAACAAATTATGGATCAATATACAAGTGTCTTTGCTGAACCAGTGGAATTTCCACCTTCAAGGCCAGAGGACCATCGTATTTAGCTCCTTCCTGGAAGCATTCCTCCCAACATCAGGCCCTATCGCTACCCATTTCACCAAAAAACAGAGATTGAAATGCTCGTTCGGGACTTACTGAAGCAAGGTATTATTCGCCCAAGCACTAGTTCCTTTTCTTCACCAGTTCTTATTGTCCGCAAAAAAGATGGCTCATTGCGCCTCTACTTTGAATTTCGAGCACTTAATCACCTCACTATCAAGGATAAGTTTCCCATTCCCGTTGTTGATGAGCTTCTTGATGAGCTTCATGGTGCTCAATATTTATCCAAGTTGGATCTTCGTTTTGGGTATCATCAAATTCGGGTTCATGAGGCTGATATCCCTAAAATAGCTTTCCGCACACATGATGGCCACTATGAGTTTTTTGTCATGCCTTTTGGCCTCACTAATGCTCCTTCCACATTCCAGGTCTTAATGAATAAAATATTCTGGCCCTACATGCAGAAATTCATTCTGGTATTCTTTGATGATATCCTCATCTACAGTAAAACATGGGCTGAACATCTCTAGCATCTGGATCTTTTAATGAAACTTTTCTCTGACCATCATCTCCACGCCAAACAGTCTAAATGTGTTTTTGGGTAGAAGGAAGTCGAGTATCTGGGGCACATTATCTCTGCACAAGCGGTTCACGTGAATCCTGCCAAAATTGCTGCCATGAACAATTGGCCGCATCCTAAGACACTCAAGAGCCTTCGTGGTTTTTTGGGGTTGATTGGGTACTACCGCAAGTTTGTCAAGGATCATCGGAATATTGCAGCTCCATTAACTTCTCTATTGAAAATGGATGCTTTTACATGGACACATGCTGTTGAGTGTGCATTTGACAAATTAAAACAAGCTATGTGTACTACACTTGTTCTAGCTATGCCTGATTTTTCCAAGTGCTTCACTATTGAAAGTGATGCTTGCGGCAATGGGATTGGTGTTGTTCTCCTTCAATATGAACACGCCATTGCATTCACTAGCAAATCCCTTTCAGGTAAGAATTTAGTTGCCTCTACATATGAGAAGGAAATGATGGCTATTTTGCATGCAGTATAGAAGTGGCGACCATACCTATTAGGGAATCATTTATGCATCAAGACTGATCACCAGAGTCTGAAATATTTCTTGGAACAACGTGTGTCCTCCCCATCCCAACGGAAATGGGTTAGAAAACTCATCGGTTATGACTATGAGATCACTTACAAGAAGGGTAAGGACAATATTGTGGGGGATGCTCTTTCTCACACATTTGATGACTAGGGTTCTCTTTCAGCTATTTCTATGCCTGTTCCAAATTGGTTGCAATCTGTTCAACAGGGTTATGTCAATGACTCTTCCTTATCTCAGATCATCCAACGCTTGACCAACAATCCTTCTGCTGTCCCACATTACTCTTGGGATGGTGCTTCTCTGCGATACAAGGGTCTTCTGGTGCTTCCCCAGAGCACAGATCTTCAACAGGCTGTCTTCTATGAACTCCATGCTTCTCCATCGGCCGGGCACTCTGGGTTCCTCAAAACATATGAACGAGCACGGCGTAACTTCTTTTGGCAGGGCATGAAAAGGACAATTCAATAGATGGTGGCCGAATGTGACACCTGCCAACGCAATAAGGGTGAAACAACACTTCTTCCAGGATTGCTTGAACCCTTGCCCATACCTACACGGATTTGGACAGATATTTCTATGGATTTCATTGAAGGGCTCCCTAAGTATGGAGGGAATATAGTGATTTTGGTTGTGGTTGATTGCCTCTCCAAATATAGTCATTTTTGTGCTCTCATCCATCCCTATACAACCTCCTCAGTTGCTCAAATTTTCCTGGACCAGATCTTTCGTCTTCATGGCATCCCTTCTTCAATTGTCTCTAATCGTGATGCGACTTTCACTAGTCATTTTTGGACAGAAGTATTTTGCTACACTAGCACCAAACTGAAGATGAGTTCAGGGTATCACCCACAAACAGATGGTCAAACTGAAATTATCAATAAATGCTTGGAAACTTATCTTGGTTGCTTCACCTCTGAACAACAACATCAGTGGGAAAAGTGGCTCCCTCTCGCTGAATGGTGGTACAATACCTCTTACCACACTGCCTCTAAAATGACCCCATATGAAGCAGTATATGGTCAGACACCACCATTTCTTCTTCCATACACCCCCAGCAGTTCACCAGTTCAGGCAGTCGACACAGTCCTTCGAAGTCGCGATGATATTCTTCACATTCTGCGGGACAATCTTCACATGGCAAGAAATTGCATGAAGCAGCAAGCCGGTCAGCACCGTTTTGAGCGCACTTTTCAAGCAGGTGATATGGTTTTTCTTCATATCCAGTTGTACAAGCAATCCTCCCTAAAAATCAAAGGGCATCATAAGATTTCTCCAAATTTCTATGGGCCATATCGAATTCTTTAGAAGATTGGGTCTGTTGCTTATAAATTGAAACTTCCTCCTTCTTCCCGCATTCATCTAGTATTTCATGTCTCTTGTCTAAAGAAAGTTCTTGGCACCAACATCAGAGGACAAACTATTTTACCCGAACTGGATAATGAAGGATCCATACTTTTGGATCTGGAGGCCGTCCTCAATAAGCGCACTCGTCATCTTCATTCTCGCTCTATCACAGAGGTATTAATTCAGTGGCATGGCATGCAACCATATGATGCTACATGGGAACCACTCCTTCAGATTCAACAACAATTTCCACATTTAAAGCTTTGAGAACAAAGCTTTTTTCTAAGGGGGAGGGGATGTTAGGAATCCATGTCTTTCCTTTGTTAGTATATTGTTGTTGGACACATATGCTTTGTAAGTCGTTCCGTAATATTTGTTGATCCATATTTTGTGTTATTGTTGTTTGGCATATATGCTTTGTAAGTCGCCCGTAGTATTGTTGATCCATAGTTTGTATTGGCCCATGGTTTTGACCCATAGTATTGGAACCTAGACTTAGTATATAAGTGTGTGTTGAGGCTTATGAAGGCACCGTGAAATTATTTGTATTGACATTGCTCAAAGGAGGTTTCCCCCTCGAAGTGGCCTGCGATCAATAAAAGTGATTCTGAGTTCTGTTATTTCTGCTATCTCGTATTTTCATTAATTAATTGTTGTAGGTTGTAAAACAAGGGCTGCAAAAGCAATAGGAGTAACATGGTGTTGTTGCAGCAACACCCCCCCCAAAATTTTGTACATATTGGGGCCCCTCCTTTCATTTTTGTAGAAAGTTTGCCTAAGAAGCCATCCCAGCCGTTAGCTGTGTTCTCAACATAAAACCTTGTTTCCCAACTGAACATCTTGCCATCAATCTTTTTTTTCCCCAAGGAACCAAAAGGAAACTTAGAATTTTTTCCAATGTTTCAGAGTCTCTCGGGCTATCTCCCCGCAATTGCGGAATCCAAACGCAAAACACTCCCGAAAGAAGACTTAGAACTTTTTCGATTGGAAGGCTGCGGAGCCCTTCACTTAAGCCTTCCGCAACCGCGGAAGGATTCCGGTTTCTCTCCCGAAATGGCGGGACTCATTCGCATTACTCTTCCAAAGAAGACTTAGAATTTTTTGATTGGAAAGCTACGGAAACCATTGGGCAATGCCTCCCGAAACGGCGGAGTCCTTCGCTCAAGCCTCCCGAAACCGCGGAAAGATTCCAGTTGTTCTCCCGAAACGATGGAAGTCTTTTACATAACTCTCCCGAAAGAAGACTTAGAACATTTTTGACCGTTCGCGGAGAGATTGGGGTTTTCTGTCCAAAACGGTGGGAACAGTTTGTGAAACCCTTCCGAAACTCGGAAGAGAACTTAGAAGCTTTCATTGAAAATTTGCGGAAACCTTCGAAAAAAAAAGTTTCCCGAAATCCCGCGGAGGAATTCACGATTTCCTTCCGAAACTATCGAAAGACTTAGATTTTTTATGGAGGCTTCCGGCTTTCTCTCCCGAAACCATGGAAGCTTTCGGGCTATCCTCCCGAAACGGCGGAAGCCAATCGCTTAAACCACTCGGAAGAGGCCTTCGAAAGGATTCCGGGAAAATTTGCAGAAGAATATAAGATTTGCTCCCGAAATGGCGGGAGCCATTCGTCTAAACCGCCCGAAAAGAATTAGAAAAATCTTCGATGAAGCGATTGCGGAAGCTGCTGGTAAATCCCTCCCGAAACCGCGAAAAGTTCGCCTTGACTTGCCGATACCGCGGAAACCTTCAAGTTTCCCTTCCGAAACTAGCGGGAGCCTTCGCCATATCTTCCCGAAAACCCACGAGACTTAGAAAGTTTTTGATTTGCGGAAACCCTTCGCAAATAGCTCCCGAAACGGCGGAAGACTTGGAGTTTCCCTTCCGCGACGCGTCCCGAAATGGCGGAAACTTTCCCTCCATCCTTCCGCAACGGCGGGTGTGACTCGCAAGGTGGTCCCGCGAATGGCGGTCGCACGCAGATCGAAACATTTTGACGTGACCGCTACGGGCGACGAATTTAAGCCGCATTTTAATTGCGCCACCCACCAAATTGAATGCTCGCACGTTCCTGTTCTGTTTAAATAGGCGGTGGGGGTACGAGCCTACGCATTGTTAATTTTCCAATCTGGACGATTTGTTGGACGCCGCGCAAACCGCTCCAGCTCGGATTGCTCAACCACGTTCACGGCCACCTCAGTTAGCGTTTTTCGTCGGTGCCATGTAGGATCTTAACTGTAAATCTGTCCCCCTACACGTCGTGTTTTGCTATTGGGTTAGCTTCCTTTTGAAAATGATGGGCATTGGTGGGGTTTTGACAAGCAAAACGCCCGTCATGGGTGATTTTTCCCGTCAAATACGGTTGAATCAAGTTCTTCTTGTCTATAAAGCAGAAACAGGATAAACATTGGTGGGTAGACGGTTAAACTTGTTCCATTTTTTGTTTTTCCCGGGCCGCGTGCCTCGTCATCTATGAAAAATTGCCGAAGCCCCATGGACGTTGCATGTCCCGGGCCGAAAGATTAAGCCATAAAACCCCGTTCCTTTTCGTAACTTCGGTTCTAACGTAACCTCTACCCATTTCAAGTCTTAGGACCGGCGCCATGGCCCCTGTTCAAACCCCGTGAGCACTTAAGTTACGCCAGCCAGGACCCGAAACTATAGCCGCCCGAACCTTTTCGTCAGTGTGTCTCCGGCGCCATCACCCTCGCTCGGACTAAAACTTCCCATAGAATACCTCGGCCAGTGCCGTAAAAAATTAGCGTTCGGAGCCCTCGCCGGGTCGTAACTACGAAAGTGGCTTCCCGTTCCATCGCAGTGTCTCTCCAACCCGAGTCTCCCCGCCATTAGCCTTTCCAGCCGCAGTGATAACGAAAGACACCTTCTTCCCCAGGGCTGAACCGAAATCCCATTGCTTCCGCAACTCGTCTATCGATCCGAGAACGAAATGTGTCCGCGACATAGCCTATCCCCTCAGGAGCATCCCAAACCCATCCTTTCAAGAGATTCAAATGTTTCAATTTATGTTTCATGTTGAAATAGTGTTTTGCTTCCAAATATACAGCTTCATTGTACTTATCTTATTGATATATTAAAAAACAATGATGCTCTCTGTTAAAACCTCACAGTATGTTGCTCAAAGTGACTTGTATATGGATGTTATCAGGGATAAGTCAAGATGACAGAAAGAAACTTGCCCCTCTTAAAACTGAAACTTCACTCCAAGACACTAGGTGCACCACCGGTGTCCCTCCTGAAATCAGATGGGGTGACATCTACAGAATGATCCGGGACCAAGAAATACCAGATATGTTGCTAGAGGAAGCACCAATCTATCTCAATATCAGAGCCTCAGGCATAACTAGAGCCGCTACCCGCCCTGAGCTGTTCCCCTGTGCTGAAGTGATTGGATGGATACTCCAACATGCCGATGCTGAAGGAAGAGTGATAAATGATAGTGGGAAAGTGGCTGTTGCCTCATTTCAACCCGCATATCTTGCGGCAGCCTACAAATTTCCCCGTGTCCAACAAGCTCTGACTGATGAATGCTTAAGCCAGATGAACAACATCGAGATGGCCAAGAAGCTACTGATGGCAGGGAAGCATTTGAGAAAGAAAGGAAGTGATGAATATGACGTACAGAACCTGAGAGCTCCTTTCAGATTGATCGCTTTAATGCTATGCAGAATCTTCGTCATGCCCGATGGCACGGTGTATAAAATCCAGTGGATCCCTATCATCCACTACGTGGCATTCAATGGAACTGTGTTTGACTGGGACACTATCCTATCAGATAGTCTGGCCTCGATGATAGGTGCTGCTAAGCCAGGACTAGCCTTGAAGAAGGCTGAATTTTTCATGTCTTCATATCTGATAGATTGTATTTTGGCCAAGATAGAGTTCCCCAAATTGGGCTGTACATGGGATAGGGCCACCGCCCCGGTCTATATCGCATTCAAGATGTTGTGGGCTCAGAATTACAAGCCCAGCTACAAACTAATCTGTGAGGGGTTCATCATGCCCCTATACGAGAAAATGTTCAAAGAAGAACCAAACTGCCTATCAGAGAATGCTTTGGAAGTCCTTGAGGATTATGGGGACTTTTACTTTTCGGAGCAAGGTACCTACCTGAGAATGTTTGGAGGGACTAGGGCCCCATACATCTTGCCGCAGTATGCCACAGACTATGTGGTTCTCAAAGAAGCAGTAAGGCAACTCTTCCTGGATGGGATTGGAGCAATGCTCCATAAACAACATAAGGCTTCCTTTCCCCCCTTACCTTTCTGCATAGGTGCTTACAAGTTTTCAGGGGTTGCCTCGGCCGACGAATTTGTTCAAGAGCTGAAAGCCTTCCACTTCGGTGAGGTAATCTTCCACAGGAATGACCGAAAGGGAAGAGTTGCTGAGCACTGTAAGGATATCTATGCTCACTTCGAGTACTCCCACTATCCTGATGCCGAGGAAGAGGCATTCAGAGGCATCAGCAACATGGCTGAGCTACGGATCTGTCGCCAAGGCACTGGAGCAAGCTCTAGCTCAACCAAGGCCCAGAAGACCAGCCAGCAAAAGGAGAAAGAAGCTGAGGATGCCCAAGCTCAGGAAGAGCTCAGATTAAGAGAAGAAGCGAGGTTACAGCGGGAAGCTGAGGAAGCAAGAGAGCAGCAAGAAGCTGAAAATGAAAGACTGCGGAAAGAGGCTGAGGAAGCCCAAAATCAGAAAGAGGCTGAGGAAGCCCAAAATCAGAAAGAGGCTGAAGCTGAGCAGGCTGAGGCAGAAAAGAGGGCGGAAGAAGAATTGAAGACAAGGGAAGATGCCAAGGCAGGTGGATTCGGTATACAGGACATGAAAATAGACACCTCTCAAGCAGGGGGCTCTGGTGCCCAAAATAAAGGAGGAGACCCTGCTCAGGAAGTCCTGACCCCACCAGCAGAAGAAGACATAGACATCATAAACCGACCAATTGTCCCGTACACTCCATCAGGAAAGCGTACGGTGTCCAAGTGGAATGAGTTTGTCTATGACAAGAAAAGAAAAGCAATGGTCCTCAAATCAGAAGAGAGGATCAAAAGTCCCTTCCATGAAGACATCGTTACCCACCGAGAGGTCACTATAATGCAGAATACGGATCAAGATCCCTTTGCTATGGCGTCCGCAGCTGTAGCAACGGCAAAAGCATCCCTGGCCAATGTAGGCGTGATGGTAAGAGATAGTGAATTGACAAGGAAGAAAGCTCATACGCTACAACAAACTGTGGCTAATGAGCAAGCCCAAAGAGATCTGGCAGTGAACAAGTATAATTGCTTGTACGCTGAACATAGGGAGCTGTCAAACAAGTACCGCCAGCTGGAGGAGGAAAAGGACCAGCTAGCACTCCAAATAATGATTGTAGAAGCGGAGAAGAATGGAGCGGAAGAAAAGGCTTCTCAGCTAGAAGCAGACAAGCAAACATTAGCTGAGCGGTTAGAGCAGGCTGAGAGCAAAACAATGGACATGTCTCCCTTCCATGAGCTGTCCTGCAGCATCCTGAGGCAAATAAATGACACGCAGGAGCTAATCACTGACGAGGTTTGCAAGCTCAAGGTCATGATAGTCAGATTAAAAGAAATTAATGCGGAGGCCCACAGGCTCAAAGCTAAGAATACGCGTGTCAAGGCAAATATCATAAGTCAGATGGCATGGAGAGAAGGGAAAGGGGGTTTCCCCTCGCATCTTCCATTTAAAGCTGTGGATGATTTTAATGAAGACATAGCCTTGCTGGAGTTCGGCAGGAACTGTGCCAATAAGCTGATAACCAGTGTGCAGAGAACTACAGATAAAATTAACAGTCTATACCAAAAGCTCAAAGGAGTCCATCACAAATGCACATTGAGTTTCCCTCAGACCCTAGAGGACTTTCCGGAAAAGGAGCAGCGGTTGTCTCAACTAAAGGAAGAGCTATCCATTCAAATGGAGTACGTGAAAAGGATTGATGTCCTGGCTATTGATGACCTCCAGCATTATATTGGTTCATCATCACTCCACAACCATCTGCTGAAGGAAGTGCATCAAGCTGCAGTAGCAGAAGTTCAAAGCATTAAAGCAGAGCTCGGGAAGAATGTGACTTCTCAGAAAATCTTGTTCCCTGCTGCAGCAAACATGGTCATAAGGGACACAAATGTGCGGTACAGCTACATAGAAAAGGAGGACAGGAAAGCTGCAGCAGCAGCAGGAGCATCAGTAGATCCAGCAGCCTCTCTCCCAGCAGCCTCTCTCCCAGCAGCCTCTTCCCCAGCAATGGCAAAAAGTCTGGCCAGTTCAATTCCCCCTTCCCAATTAGAAGCAGCATCAGCAGGGGATTCGAGGGCCTCTTCCCAGGCAGCATCAGTAACAATTAACTTGGGCGACCCTCTGCCAGCAGAAGCTCACGCACAGGAATGAAGTAATCTGAATTCATTTGAGCCACTCTCTTCAGCCAAACACGTGCCCAGCAGGGAAAGCTTTGGTGTTAGCCAATTTTCTGCTATGTATATTTTGAATATGTAAGGCGTAAGCCATGGGACAGCTGTCCCTATTTCTGTCAGAACAATTTTGTAAAAGAAGTGATCATTTTTGGTAGTCAATTATAGAGGAAATTCCTGTAAATGACAGGTGGAGGATGCTAGGTGTCAGCCCAAAGGGAATATGTGTAGATATAAATAGAAGCTAGGAAAGATTAGAAAGGACTTTTGGCAGGGAATGAAATTTTGAAACCCATACGAGCTATCTTGTATCGGGCCTGTAAAATTGAATTTTCTAATAGAAGCCACGGGAGATGGACGTTTTGCATGGGATGTTGGACTGCTGTATGTTGGACTATTCTAATGATTGCTGTTCTGTAATGTGAGATCATTCTTACCATCTGAACTATTTCTTTGTATTAATGATTTTGCTCCTCCCCGTGCATATGATTTTCTCTATTTTGTGAACAATGAATGCGTTCCACGTTAAATCAGGAGCTACCTGCTGATGTCTTTATCATTGCTGTAGATTTCTCTTCTAGATCGAATGGCTAACTGTTCTGTCTTCAGGATAACTCATGTGGCTCATTGTTCATGCCTTTAAATTGCTCCTTGCAGGGATCTTTAAGTTTAATTTCAGTTTGTTACATTTAGATCTGTTTCTTTATTCTTGCTACGTAGATTAAATAAATTCTTTTTTTGCTTTTTCTGTTGTATGAGCAATAGATGCGTTCCATGTTGAATTAGAAGCTATCTTCTAAAGATCTTTATCTTGCTGTAGCTTTGCTTGTGAGAATTAACAGCTATCTGTTCTTTCCTTACGTTATTTGTTGCAGCTGATTGCTCATCCCTTAAGCGTGTTCCCTGCAGGGATAGATAGATTTACTCAGGTTCCTAGACTTAGATCTGTTTTAGTTGCATCTAGATCGAATATAATTTAGGCACCTGCATCTCATTTAAAAGACATAAAACCCAAAAGAAAGGTGGATCGGGCCATAACCGGTAGAATCGGATTTTAACTCCAAACCCACGGTTTCCGGAACCGTTAACCGGACGGATTCCCTACACCAAACGGGAGATAGTCTAATTGGGACCATCTCTCGGGGAGAATCCCTTTCTGATTGATGCTACGATATCCGAGGCATCAACAGTTTTTGGCACTAGAAGGAGGGCCGAAAGTGCATGGCTGATAGAGGAAAATCTTCTGCGGTCATAGATAACACTGAAAACCCGCTTAAAGAAAGCATTTCAAACAGCCCAGATCTTGGATTAACAGACCAAGAACGCCTCATTTCTAACCCTGAGCCTCAAGAAGCTTTGTATGCTGTTCCTTTTACAGAAATAGAGGATTTGAGAAGACATACCAGATCCTACGTTAGACATCTAGGTGGTTTAAACGCTGTCAACTTCCTCCCTAAGAAAATTACACCCAGAAATGAGCCACAATACACCCGTGATTCAATTCTCGTTCAGAGTTTTGAAGAACTGGTAAATATGACTTTGGAAGAAATTTCCAACACTCTTAACAAGACATACCAAGAAAATCTTGAAGGAATTACCACTCCCAAAAGTACTCCACAGAATTCACCTTACAATTCTCCACCCGGGTCTCCACATCCAAACATGGCTGTACCTGCTTGGAGAGCAAGGGGAGCGCTGAACCTAGCTGGACCATTCCATAATCTCCCTAAAAACCCAGAAAAGGTCTTGCCTAAGTACGATCCAGGGAAAGCCATTTCGGCGGAAGATCACCTCAAGATTTTTTACTTAGCTCTGAACCTTTTGAATGTACAACATGAAGACGTAGTCTGCAGGTTGTTTCCGTACACATTCGAGCCAAAGGTATCATCTTGGTACTTTAGCCTACAACCCAGCTCAATCTCTAGTTGGGATGAATTCGAAAAGTGTTTCCTTAAGAAATACGGAAACCAAAAGACTGTGGCCACGCTTATGAAAGAACTCTTATCCATGAGAATGGAGAATAAGGAAAAGGTTCAAGACTTTAATCAAAGATTCACAACGCTGTTAAATAACTTCAGTGAAGCTAACAAACCCGCAGAGGAGTCTCTGATTGAATACTACACAACAGCTCTTGAAGGTCCAATCGCAATGTTCGTAAAACGATCCAAGAAAACTACCCTGATAGAGAACTTTGAGGAAGCTAGAAAGGTAGAGGAAGAGGCTGATAGCATTGCTAAACATGCCTTAGATGTGGAACCAAAACCAGCAGCTAGCAAGAAACCTTTGCTCCTCACGAGAGGCAAAGAAGAGCCATCTACAGACATGGAAAATGTAGTTAAGATGATGCAGAAATTATCTAACAAAATCGTAGATCTCGAGAAAGACAAGGCTGCTAGTACATCTAGGAAACCTTTCAAGCCATTTTTTAAAAGAAGGGAAGACGGGGAACTGTCTCATCCACCAATGAACACTGCCCCTGTTTTAAACTTGAATGAGATTGGGATGGAAAATTTCTGCACCTTTCACCAAGAACCGCACTCGGAAAAGAGCTGCCCGCAATGGATCAATTCCATGAGCTTGGTCATGAACCAAATGTTAGATTCTCAGATCCCAGACCAGGATATTTCTATAGAGGAGTCGAGCCCTGAGATTGAGGAACCAACCCCAGACACTACTATGGTGCTATGGGATTGGTTACCTATGACTGAATTAGCAAAAGAGGATCCCATAGATAGTTCTCCCTCCACCGTAAATGTTGCTACTCGTAGCAAAGGCCCTATTGCCGATCCCGTGCCAAGCATAGCTCCTCATAAGCCTAAAGTCTCAAAAGAGCCGCCTAGGAGGCATATACCAATCATCCCACCAGAGCCCAAAGTAAACCAAACAGCGGCCAAACAGCCAAGTGCTGACAACATAGTTCAGCCACCTAAGGTCACCATGAGCAAAACATATCAGCCAACTCGAATTGGGAACGAATCCGACATAGGGTATGATATTATCGAAGATATCAAGAAAGTCAAAGCGAACATATCGATATTCTACATGTGTAGCTTGCCCCATCAACGAGACAAACTGCTGCATGTTCTACAACCAAAAACCAGCACTACATTAACGGATTCTCAAGACAATCCCGAAATTAATGAGGCTAGAATCGGTGGGAAATCCAAATCTCAAACATTGCCTTTCCTATTGACTTTTGAAATTTTTAATCACAATGTTCACAACTGTTTGGTAGACTCTGGAGCTTCTTCAAACGTTATGCCACTGTCAATTTGTAGGAAAATTAATGGGCAGCCCGTACCATCTCCAGCTCAAATTATCCAATTAGACAGAACTGCTGTCAAGGTTATTGGGCAGATGAAAGATGTTCTAATTAGACTGTCAGCCGACCCTAGAGTCTGTCAATTCATTGACATAATGGTGGTCGATATTCCTGAAGCCTATGGGCTGATTTTGAGTAGGGATTGGTCTACTAAGCTGAGTGGCTACTTTGCTACTGATTGGTCTCATCTATGGCTGCCTTATCAGAACAGGCAGAATCAGATTAAAGTTCTTAGGGAACCTCATATGAAACAAAACGTAACTCAGCTAGAAGAAAAGAATGAAGCCGTAACTTTCTCATCTTCGGTTCTGGGGAATTATTTCTTGGAAATGGATCCGGGTAATTATCAATCTGAAACCATTAGCCATGAATCAGATAAACAGTCTGATCTCCTTCATTTCTCTCGGACTGATGATGTTGATTGTAACATAGTCAATTTAGTTGCTAACATAGACCACAAAGAAACTAACTTAGCTGAATCTAAAGATACCTTTTGGACATTATACTTTGATGGTTCGAAAACTCTGGAAGGATCCGGAGCCGGTTGTGTTCTAATGGATCCAAAAAGGAACAAGTATTTTTTGTCTTGTAGATTAGAATTCGATTGTACTAATAATACCGCTGAATATGAAGCTTTGGTACATGGTTTAAAGAAGGCCATTGGCTTAAAGGTTAAGTACCTGAAGGTTTTTGGTGACTCCGAGATAGTTGTAAGACACGTAAGGGACACCATTCATTGTCTCTCACCTCACTTGAAAGGTTATCAGGATGAGGTATGGGATTTAATCATGCATTTTGACGCTTTCAATATAAAATCAATTCCTAGATTGCAAAATTCTGCTGCTGATTTGTTAGCAACATCTGCTTCTAGATTGGTGCCGTCAAATAATAAATGCTCAATTGAATTGATTTTCAGGCCTTCCATTCCCGATAACATCATGAACTTCAGAGTCTTCGATGATGATGAACAAATTATCAGCTTCCTGACAAACGAAGATAGCTTTCAAGGAGCTGCAATAGATGAGGAAGAACACGATGCTGATTTGATGAAGAAAGATGAAGAGAAAGGAAATTTCATGCCAAAGGGGGTAAGGTCCCTCGAAATGCTTTTCGATCTTCAAAATAAGTTCAAAATACCAGCTAATACCAAAACTAACAGCTCATCAATGCAACATGAGTTGGTTAATTTGGGTACCGAGGCAGAACCAAAATTTGTCAACCTTGGAAAATGTTGTTCACCAGGAGAAAGAGATAGGTTCATTAAGTTGTTTAAACAGTACAAGGATGTTTTTGCATGGACCTATGAAGATCTGAAAACATATGACGTCTGCATCATTCAGCATGTTATACCAATGAAAGCGGGGGTCAAGCCATTTCAGCAGCAGTTGAGAAGGATGCATCCTACTCTAGAACCGCTAATCCAAAAGGAATTAAAGAAGCTCCTGGACGCTAAGATAATCTTCAAAGTCCGGCATTCTGAATGGGTTGCAAACTTGGTTCCCGTAAGAAAGAAGTCAGGAGAGATAAGGCTATGTGTAGATTTCAAAAATTTAAACAAAGCCTCGGATAAAGATAACTACCCCGTACCTTCAATGGAGCAAATCCTACAAATGGTGTCAGGATCCGAATTGTTTTCTCTCCTCGATGGTTTCTCTGGCTATAATCAAGTGTTAGTAGCCGAAGAAGATCGTCTCAAGACTACTTTCAGGACTAAGTGGGGAACTTTCGCCTACAGAAGAATGCCATTTGGCCTGATAAATGCAGGAGCTACATTCCAAAGGGCGATGGATATTGCCTTCCGAGGATTGGGTGGGCAATGTGTTGTTGTCTACTTAGATGATGTGACAGTCTTTTCGAAGAAGAGGGAAGACCATGTTGTTCATATGAGGCATATCTTTGATCGTTGCCGGAAGTATGGTATTTCCTTGAATCCCAAGAAGAGCTTGTTTGCTGTGCCCGAAGGTAAGCTCTTGGGTCATATCATCTCCAAAAGGGGAGTGTCAATCGACCAAGAAAGAGTCCAAGCTATTAATAAGATTCCAATGCCTCACAACAAAAAATCTATGCAGTCTTTTATGGGCACCATCAATTTTGTCCGCAGATTTGTTCCGGATTTTGCACAAATTTTTAAGCCATTACAGCAGATGGTTAAACAAAGCATACAATTCAAATGGACAGATTTGGAGAAAGACGCATTTAGAGATATCAAGGCAGCTGTAGCTAAAGCTCCTTACTTAAGAAGTCCAGATTTTGATAAAGATTTCATCTTGTATACCTTCGCTTCGGATGACTCTCTCGCAGCTGTACTCACGCAAAAGGTAGAGTTGGGGGATGAATACCCAATTTCGTTTATAAGCACTGGTCTGCAAGGGGCTGAGCTGAATTACCCCGTAGTTGACAAACATGCGTATGCAGTCTTCAAAGCTGTGAAGAAGTTTAGGCCATACATTCTGAAGAACAGAACTAAAGTCATAGTGCCCCATCCAGCCGTTAGATCCCTTTTCGTTCAAAAGGAATTGGGAGAGAGGAGAGGGAACTGGGTCACAGCTCTGCAGGAGTATGATTTGGAATTTAAACCGGCTACAATCATCAAAGGGCAAGGCCTGTGCAAATTACTTGCGGGAAACTCAACTGATGAAGAACAACATTGGAAGAATGAAGCTGAGCTCAATTCGGTTGAAGTATGTCATATCTTCACAACTCCCCATTCATGGTATAGGGATCTGGTGCACTATTTGCAGCAGGGATATCTACCCGACCACTGGAACTCTAAGCAAAGAAGGGCACTCCGCTTGAAATCAGCACCCTATCAAATCATTGATGGGATTATTTTCAGAAAGAATTATGATGGAGTCCTTCTTAGATGTTTGGAAAAGGAAGATGCAAACAAAGTTGTCAAAGAATTGCATGATGGCCCCGCAGGTGGTCATTATTCAGGAGAGACGACAGCACACAAGATACTGAGAGCTGGTTATTATTGGCCCACTTTGTTCTGAGATGCCCACACATACGCGCGGAATTGCGATGTATGTCAAAGAAGTGTCGGGAAGTTACCTAAGGCAGCAGGACCATTGCAGCCGGTCATCATCTCTGAGCCTTTTGAGCAATGGGGCATAGATGTTATCGGAGAAATAAATCCAAATTCTTCATTGCAACATCGATACATCCTGACGGTTACCGACTACTTCATTAGGTGGACGGAGGCCATCCCGTTGCGCAAGATCAATGAAGACGCAGTCATCAGCTTCTTGAAAGAGAACATCATAACCAGGTTTGGGGTTCCAATTTCCCTTGTTTTTGATAATGCTACTTATTTTTCGTCTTGCAAGATAAATGAATTTGTTTATGAATGGGGAATTAAGTTGCATTATTCAGCCAATTACTACCCTCAGGGAAACGGATTAGCTGAATCCTCAAACAAGAATCTGATTCGAATCCTTAAGAAAACTGTGATAGAAAACCAGAGAAGTTGGCATGTGGCTCTCCCAAACGCCTTATGGGCAGATAGGGTAACCCCGAAGAATGCTTTAGGTGTCTCCCCTTTCACTCTTGTCTATGGCAAGGAAGCCATACTTCCCCCAAACATCTTACTACCATCCTTGCAATTGTCCCAAGCCTCTCGGGGTTCTGGTAGCCAAGCCTTATAATCCAGGATCAACACCCTGCTTCAACTGGAAGAAGCCCGACACAAAGCTAAAGATCGATTCCATCAACACCAGGACATAGTTAAGAGATGGTTCGATAAGAGGAAATCCAGTAAGAGAGATTTTGAAGTTGGGGATTTAGTCCTGAAATGGGACCATAATCATGAAGGCAAAGGAATGCATACGAAATTTCAACATCTATGGGTAGGCCCGTACCAAATTTCTGCAAAATTAGGCCCATCCACTTATAAATTGACAAATCTCGAGGGAGAAGAAGTAGCCCTTCCTCTCAATGGCCTCGCTCTGAAACAATACTTCGCATAGTCTCCTCGAGACTTCCTGTACATAAATAAAGTTTTTCTTTTTGCTTTAGCCTTTAGTTGCTTTATTTTTCGGCCATGTTGTTTCTCTCTTTGTTATTTGAAATTTTACGACAAGTTTTGTTTTCTGAATGCCCTTTTGGTTGAGATTCCCGTTGACGATAACTCTCTCAAAGAAAACTTGCGACCCATGAGTCTGGAACTCTGCTCAAGTCAATCCGGTCTGCTGTGCTCTCGCTGAAATGTTCAGAAGGGAGGAAGCCTACCCTGCTAGTCACACTAATCCTGTTTAATAGCAGAGACCTATGACCATCTTCACTACTATCGTTGGGCTCCACCCACCCTCACACTTTAAAGGCATCTCAAGAAGGTCACCAAAAGTTGGACCCATGGAAAGTGGCACCTCTTGAGGACATAGGGTATTGAAATGACTCCATGCTGCGGATTTAACAGCCAAAATGGCTTACATTCAAGAGTCTGTTTTCCAGAGAGTCTCGCCTCAATTAAAGCATGGCTGAGACAAAAGTAGAAGACATGCAAAATCAAGAAGGTTGTCCAAAAGGCTCAGCTCGAAATAGGCTCCTCTCCGTCCGTGAAGTTTGATAAAATCAATAAAATTTCTAACTCACACAAAAGGACCCTAAGGATTGAGGAGCCTAAATCAAAGATCATGTCCAAAAGAAAATATCTCTGGAAGGCTCAAACAGCTAAGCTGTCCAAAGTACAAACATCCAAAAGGATGCAAGCAGCATGGGAATGAGGAACAAGAACAATAATGTCCACGACCAAGTGTTGCAGATCCTGTGGAGTCCGGCAGCAGTGACCATCTGAAAGATGACCCTCCTAAAATGAATCTCATATATTGGCCCTTTGAGAGTGGTGAAGATGTCTCGGTCAAAGCTCCCCCCTCCCCAATGGCTAGCAGGTAAAGTGCCTCCTCCCCCTCACATGACTTTAAAGTGCGCAGCCGAGTAAGTGCAACCCAGAGGGATGTCTTTAATGAGGTTTCGGACCATGAAGAGGAATTTTTCAGAGATCTGTGTTCGCCAGCGACTCGCCATTGTTGTTGCAGCAACACCCCCCCCAAAATTTTGTACATATTGGGGCCCCTCCTTTCATTTTTGTAGAAATTTTTCCTAAGAAGCCATCCCAGCCGTTAGCTGTGTTCTCAACATAAAACCTTGTTTCCCAACTGAACATCTTGCCATCAATCTTTTTTTTCCCCAAGGAACCAAAAGGAAACTTAGAATTTTTTCCAATGTTTCAGAGTCTCTCGGGCTATCTCCCCGCAATTGCGGAAGCCAAACGCAAAACACTCCCGAAAGAAGACTTAGAATTTTTTCGATTGGAAGGCTGCGGAGCCCTTCACTCAGGCCTTCCGCAACCGCGGAAGGATTCCGGTTTCTCTCCCGAAATGGCGGGACTCATTCGCATTACTCTTCCAAAGAAGACTTAGAATTTTTCGATTGGAAAGCTGCGGAAACCATTGGGCAATGCCTCCCAAAACGGCGGAGTCCTTCGCTCAAGCCTCCCGAAACCGCGGAAAGATTCCGGTTGTTCTCCCGAAACGACGGAAGTCTTTTACATAACTCTCCCGAAAGAAGACTTAGAACATTTTTGACCGTTCGCGGAGAGATTGGGGTTTTCTGTCCAAAACGGCGGGAACAGTTTGTGAAACCCTTCCGAAAATCGGAAGAGAACTTAGAAGCTTTCATTGAAAATTTGCGGAAACCTTCGAAAAAAAAAGTTTCCCGAAATCCCGCGGAGGAATTCACGATTTCCTTCCGAAACTATCGAAAGACTTAGATTTTTTACGGAGGCTTCCGGCTTTCTCTCCCGAAACCACGGAAGCTTTCGGGCTATCCTCCCGAAACGGCGGAAGCCAATCGCTTAAACCGCTCAGAAGAGGCCTTCGAAAGGATTCCGGGAAAATTTGCGGAAGAATATAAGATTTGCTCCCGAAATGGTGGGAGCCATTCATCTAAACCGCCCGAAAAGAATTAGAAAAATCTTCGATGAAGCGATTGCGGAAGCTGCTGGTAAATCCCTCCCGAAATCGCGAGAAGTTCGCCCTGACTTGCCGATACCGCGGAAACCTTCAAGTTTCCCTTCCGAAACTAGCGGGAGCCTTCGCCATATCTTCCCGAAAACCCACGAGATTTAGAAAGTTTTTGATTTGCGGAAACCCTTCGCAAATAGCTCCCGAAACGGCGGAAGGCTTGGAGTTTCCCTTCCGCGACGCGTCCCGAAACAGTGGAAACTTTCCCTCCATCCTTCCGCAATGGCGGGTGTGACTCGCAAGGTGGTCCCGCGAATGGCGATCGCACGCAGATCGAAACATTTTGACGTGACCGCTACGGGCGACGAATTTAAGCCGCATTTTAATTGCGCCACCCACCAAATTGAATGCTCGCACATGCCTGTTCTGTTTAAATAGGCGGTGGGGGTACGAGCCAACGCATTGTTAATTTTCCAATCTGGACGATTTGTTGGACGCCGCGCAAACTGCTCCAGCTCGGATTGCTCAACCATGTTCACGGCCACCTCAGTTAGCGTTTTTCGTCGGTGCCAGGTAGGATCTTAACTGTAAATCTCTCCCCCTACACATCGTGTTTTGCTATTGGGTTAGCTTCCTTTTGAAAATGATGGGCATTGGTGGGGTTTTGACAAGCAAAACGCCTGTCATGGGCGATTTTGCCCGTCAAATACGGTTGAATCAAGTTCTTCTCGTCTATAAAGAAGAAACAGGATAAACATTGGTGGGTAGACGGTTAAACTTGTTCCATTTTTTGTTTTTCCCGGGCCGCGTGCCTCATCATCTATGAAAAATTGCCGAAGCCCCATGGACGTTGCATGTCCCCGGCCGAAATATTAAGCCATAAAACGCCGTGCCTTTTCGTAACTTCAGTTCTAACGTAACCTCTACCCATTTCAAGTCTTAGGACCGGCGCCATGGCCCCTGTTCAAACCCCGTGAGCACTTAAGTTACGCCAGCCAGGACCTGAAACTATAGCCGCCCGAACCTTTTCGTCAGTGTGTCTCCGGCGCCATCACCCTCGCTCGGACTAAACCTTCCCATAGAATACCTCAGCCAGTGCCGTAAAAAATTAGCGTTCAGAGCCCTCGCCGGGTCGTAACTACGAAAGTGGCTTCCCGTTCCGTCGCAGTGTCTCTCCAACCCGAGTCTCCCCGCCATTAGCCTTTCCAGCCGCAGTGATAACGAAAGACACCTTCTTCCCTAGGGCTGAACTGAATGCCCATTGCTTCCGCAACTCGCCTATCGATCCGAGAACGAAATGTGTCTGCGACATAGCCTATCCCCTCAGGAGCATCCCAAACCCATCCTTTCAAGAGATTCAAATGTTTCAATTTATGTTTCATGTTGAAATAGTGTTTTGCTTCCTAAATATACAGCTTCATTGTACTTATCTTATTGATATATTAAAAAACAATGATGCTCTCTGTTAAAACCTCACAGTATGTTGCTCAAAGTGACTTGTATATGGATGTTATCAGGGATAAGTCAAGATGCCGAAAACCGGTAAGAAGAAGGCGAAGATGACAGAAAAGAAACCTGCCCCTCTTAAAACTGAAACTTCACTCCAAGACACTAGGTGCACTACCGGTGTCCCTCCTGAAATCAGATGGGGTGACATCTACAGAATGATCCGGGACCAAGAAATCCCAGATATGTTGCTAGAGGAAGCACCAATCTATCTCAATATCAGAGCCTCAGGCATAACTAGAGCCGCTACCCGCCCTGAGATGTTCCCCTGTGCTGAAGTGATCGGATGGATACTCCAACATGCCGATGCTGAAGGAAGAGTGATAAATGATAGCGGGAAAGTGGCTATTGCCTCATTTCAACCCGCATATCTTGCGGCAGCCTACAAATTTCCCCGTGTCCAACAAGCTCTGACTGATGAATGGTTAAGCCAGATGAACAACATCGAGATGGCCAAGAAGCTACTGATGGCAGGGAAGCATTTGAGAAAGAAAGGAAGTGATGAATATGACGTACAGAACCTGAGAGCTCCTTTCAGATTGATCGCTTTAATACTGTGCAGAATCTTCGGCATGCCCGATGGCACGGTGTATAAAATATAGTGGATCCCTATCATCCACTACGTGGCATTCAATGGAACTGTGTTTGACTGGGCCACTATCCTGTCAGATAGTCTGGCCTCGATGATAGGTGCTGCTAAGCCAGGACTAGCCTTGAAGAAGGCTGAATTTTTCATGTCTTCATATCTGATAGATTGTATTTTGGCCAAGATAGAGTTCCCCAAATTGGGTTGTACATGGGATAGGGCCACCGCCCCGGTCTATATCGCATTCAAGATGTTGTGGGCTCAGAATTACAAGCCCAGCTACAAACTAATCTGTGAGGGGTTCATCATGCCCCTATACGAGAAAATGTTCAAAGAAGAACCAAACTGCCTATCAGAGAATGCTTTGGAAGTCCTTGAGGATTATGGGGACTTTTACTTTTCGGAGCAAGGTACCTACCTGAGAATGTTTGGAGGGACTAGGGCCCCATACATCTTGCCGCAGTATGCCACAGACTATGTGGTTCTCAAAGAAGCAGTAAGGCAACTCTTCCTGGATGGGATTGGAGCAATGCTCCACAAACAACATAAGGCTTCCTTTCCCCCCTTACCTTTCTGCATAGGTGCTTACAAGTTTTCAGGGGTTGCCTCGGCCGACGAATTTGTTCAAGAGCTGAAATCCTTCCACTTCGGTGAGGTAATCTTCCACAGGAATGACCGAAAGGGAAGAGTTGCTGAGCACTGTAAGGATATCTATGCTCACTTCGAGTACTCCCACTATCCTGATGCCGGGGAAGAGGCATTCAGAGGCATCAGCAACATGGCTGAGCTACGGATCTGTCGCCAAGGCACTGGAGCAAGCTCTAGCTCAACCAAGGCCCAGAAGACCAGCCAGCAAAAGGAGAAAGAAGCTGAGGATGCCCGGGCTCAGGAAGAGCTCGGATTAAGAGAAGAAGCGAGGTTACAGCGGGAAGCTGAGGAAGCAAGAGAGCAGCAAGAAGCTGAAAATGAAAGACTGCGGAAAGAGGCTGAGGAAGCCCAAAATCAGAAAGAGGCTGAGGAATCCCAAAAGCAGAAAGAGGCTGAAGCTGAGCAGGCTGAGGCAGAAAAGAGGGCGGAAGAAGAATTGAAGACAAGGGAAGATGCCAAGGCAGGTGGATTCGGTATACAGGACATGGAAATAGACACCTCTCAAGCAGGGGGCTCTGGTGCCCAAAATAAAGGAGGAGAGCCTGCTCAGGAAGTCCGGACCCCACCGACAGAAGAAGACATAGACATCATAAACCGACCAATTGTCCCGTACACTCCATCAGGAAAGCGTACGGTGTCCAAGTGGAATGAGTTTGTCTATGACAAGAAAAGAAAAGCAATGGTCCTCAAATCAGAAGAGAGGATCAAAAGTCCCTTCCATGAAGACATCGTTACCCACCGAGAGGTCACTATAATGCAGAATATGGATCAAGATCCCTTTGCTATGGCGTCCGCAGCTGTAGCAACGGCAAAAGCATCCCTGGCCAATGTAGGCGTGATGGTAAGAGATAGTGAATTGACAAGGAAGAAAGCTCGTACGCTACAACAAACTGTGGCTAATGAGCAATCCCAAAGAGATCTGGCAGTGAACAAGTATAATTGCTTGTACGCTGAACATAGGGAGCTGTCAAACAAGTACCGCCAGCTGGAGGAGGAAAAGGACCAGCTAGCACTCCAAATAATGATTGTAGAAGCGGAGAAGAATGGAGCGGAAGAAAAGGCTTCTCAGCTAGAAGCAGACAAGCAGACATTAGCTGAGCGGTTAGAGCAGGCTGAGAGCAAAACAATGGACATGTCTCCCTTCCATGAGCTGTCCTGCAACATCCTGAGGCAAATAAATGACACGCAGGAGCTAATCACTGACGAGGTTTGCAAGCTCAAGGTCATGATAGTCAGATTAAAAGAAATTAATGCGGAGGCCCACAGGCTCAAAGCTAAGAATACCCGTGTCAAGGCAAATATCATAAGTCAGATGGCATGGAGAGAAGGGAAAGGGGGTTTCCCCCCGCATCTTCCATTTAAAGCTGTGGATGATTTTAATGAAGACATAGCCTTGCTGGAGTTCGGCAGGAACTGTGCCAATAAGCTGATAACCAGTGTGCAGAGAACTACAGATAAAATTAACAGTCTATACCAAAAGCTCAAAGGAGTCCATGACAAATGCACATTGAGTTTCCCTCAGACCCTAGAGGACTTTCCGGAAAAGGAGCAGCGGTTGTCTCAACGAAAGGAAGAGCTAGCCATTCAAATGGAGTACGTGAAAAGGATTGATGTCCTGGCTATTGATGACCTCCAGCATTATATTGGTTCATCATCACTCCACAACCATCTGCTGAAGGAAGTGCATCAAGCTGCAGTAGCAGAAGTTCAAAGCATTAAAGCAAAGCTCGGGAAGAATGTGACTTCTCAGAAAATCTTGTTCCCTGCTGCAGCAAACATGGTCATAAGGGACACAGGTGTGTGGTACAGCTACATAGCAGAGGAGGACAGGAAAGCTGCAGCAGCAGCAGAAGCATCAGTAGATCCAGCAGCCTCTCTCCCAGCCGCCTCTTCCCCAGCAATGGCAAAAAGTCTGGCCAGTTCAATTCCCCCTTTCCAATTAGAAGCAGCATCAGCAGGGGATTCGAGGGCCTCTTCCCAGGCAGCATCAGTAACAATTAACTTGGGCGACCCTCTGCCAGTAGAAGCTCACGCACAGGAATGAAGTAAACTGAATTCAGTTGAGCCACTCTCTTCAGCCAAACACGTGCCCAGGAGGGAAAGCTTTGGTGTTAGCCAATTTTCTGCTATGTATATTTTGAATATGTAAGGCGTAAGCCATGGGACAGCTGTCCCTATTTCTGTCAGAACAATTTTGTAAAAGAAGTGATCATTTTTGGTAGTCGATTATAGAGGAAATTCCTGTAAATGACAGGTGGAGGATGCTAGGTGTCAGCCCAAAGGGCATATGTGTAGATATAAATAGAAGCTAGGAAAGATTAGAAAGGACTTTTGGCAGGGAATGAAATTTTGAAACCGATACGAGCTATCTTGTATCGGGCCTGTAAAATTGAATTTTCTAATAGAAGCCACGGGAGATGGACATTTTGCATGGGATGTTGGACTGCTGTATGTTGGACTATTCTAATGACTGCCGTTCTGTAATGTGAGATCATTCTTACCATCTGAACTATTTCTTTGTAGTAATGATTTTGCTCCTCCCCGTGCATACGATTTTCTCTATTTTGTGAACAATGAATGCGTTCCACGTTAAATCAGGAGCTACCTGCTGATGTCTTTATCATTGCTGTAGATTTCTCTTGTAGATCGAATGGCTAACTGTTCTGTCTTCAGGATAACTCATGTGGCTCATTGTTCATGCCTTTAAATTGCTCCTTGCAGGGATCTTTAAGTTTAATTTCAGTTTGTTACATTTAGATCTGTTTCTTTATTCTTGCTACGTAGATTAAATAAATTCTTTTTTTGCTTTTTCTGTTTTATGAGCAATAGATGCGTTCCATGTTGAATTAGAAGCTATCTTCTAAAGATATTTATCTTGCTGTAGCTTTGCTTGTGAGAATTAACAGCTATCTGTTCTTTCCTTACGTTATTTGTTGCAACTGATTGCTCATCCCTTAAGCGTGTTCCCTGCAGGGATAGATAGATTTACTCAGGTTCCTAGACTTAGATCTGTTTTAGTTGCATCTAGATCGAATATAATTTAGGCACTTGCATCTCATTTAAAAGACATAAAACCCAAAAGAAAGGTGGATCGGGCCATAACCGGTAGAATCGGATTTAAACTCCAAACCCACGGTTGCCGGAACCGTTAACCGGACGGATTCCCTACACCAAACGGGAGATAGTCTAATTGGGACCATCTCTCGGGGAGCATCCCTTTCTGATTGATGCTACGATATCCGAGGC